>JASAUF010000157.1:1855000-1867500 GCA_030180095.1 Magnolia changhungtana
TGTGACAAATTTTCACCTCGATCTAAAATTCTGGTGGGCCATAGCAAGGAGAAATGCAAATCAAGAGAGGAAACTGTTTTCATTTTTCGTGGCTGTTCAAAGTTTTAGATCAAAGTGAAACTTGGGCCCAGGAGGTTTCACGAGGTGCTGCTTCACATGAACGGTTTAGATTTTGGATCCACATCACGCATGATGGGTTCTCACGTGGTTACGAAAATGGTGGCATAAAATATCAGTATGTATGTATATATATATATACACACACACACACACACACAAAGAGTGAAAAAATTACATTTAATGAGGTTTCCATTCGGTAAAAGGAATGGAGAAAACATGGAAAGTTAAATGAAAGAAAGCCATAACCAATCTCTCATCCAATCCAACATGTAACTCTACTATCACTAAAAATTACTCAACACACAATCCACATCTCAGTAAAAAATTAAAGGCATAAAAGGAGAATATGTTTTAGATTAACGATCCAATATTATCCCTTGTCATTAATAAAGAAATTCAACACATTATTTATGAGTCCTTCCATAAGCCAACACCTTACCAGTTCATCAACCCACACAATGTAAGAAACAGACATTTCTAATTTCATACTCCAACTGATCATATCTAGATTTCAAAGATAGAAATGCATACTTCTCACACAAACTGCTCCATACCTTCAATGCCCTCAGTGCATTCAACCACACCTCTTTCTTGTATTTGCCTCAGCTACCCTTCTCACAATCACCATACTCTCCAGCCTTTCCACACGACAGCTCCCCTTCTTCCATTTCTTTAAAAGTTGTTATAACATTTATATCAGCATCCATTGCATTACCTATGGATTCTCCACATGTGCTCTGACCAGGAGTACTTGACATTTGGGGCACTTCCACCTCTCTTGGCGATGTAAAGGTCACAGACACAAGATCAAAGGCCACTTCCTCCTTCTTGACATCTTCAACATCCTTTAGCTTCTTAATGACCTTTCTACCTTGCTTCTCCACATCTTTAACATGCTCCAGCTTCTTAGCAACCCTTTTACCTAGTTCGTAGAGAGACCAGTAATAGGTAAAATGCCTTTGGGTGATGCTTCTCCATTGATGGAATTCTATTGTTATTGAATCGACCTCCTTCTCAGTGCAAGTTACGCGTGTAATCCAATTCCCTATTTGGTGGGTTAGCTTCCGTCTTTTTGTCAATGGTGCCAAATCAGCTCTTTCAATGCCTTTGCGCTTGCCTCTTACTTTTTCCATTGCTCTTGTCAGATTGCTCACGTTTTTGTCGATGTTCGTAAGATAACTGATTTTTTGTCGGACAGGAGGTCCTAAGATGTGGATAATCTGTACAACTGAAATAATGGTTGGTAGAATTGAAAGACCAATTTTCAGTGTTGATTCCATCCTGGAAGGATGCAGAGAGAGAGAGAGAGAGAGAGAGAGAGAGAGAGAGAGAGAGAGAGAGGAAAATCTGTTTAGAGTGGAGGGAGGGAGGGAGGGAGGGAGGGAGAAGAAGAAGAAGAAGAAAATCTGTTTAGAATGGAGGGAGGGAGCGGAATAGATGAAGGAAAGAGAACAGTAAAATAACACCGTTCGTTGTCAGAGAGAAAGAGGAAGAAATAACAAAGAAAGAAGGCAAAGGAAGAACGAAAGAGCAATGCAATTGAAGGAGAAAATATTGAATACTAACCCCGCAAATGCGACGGTCGCGGCAGAGGGTCTATGTGAGGCCCATCGTTTTGTACGCGTTTTATGCACGCCGTCTATCCATTTTTCCATATCATTTAAGTGCATGGTTCAAAAAATAGACAGATACAAAGCTTATGTGGACCACAACGCAAGAAGGAATGGGAATAATAACGTCCACCGTGATGTTTATTTTCCATCCAACACATAGACCTGGAAGAAGGAGCAAAAAAAAAAAAAAAACCATTAGAAATTTTTAATGGTGGGAGTTAAATCACCATTTTGTGGTCCACTTGAGGCTTCAATCTACCTCATTTTTTGTCTCATTCCATGAAAAGATCTCGCAAAGTGAATGAACGGCCTGGATAAAACACATCCACCACGTTTCACCCAACAGTATCCTGCCACGTCATGCCCGTCCCGAGCCCAGTCCCCGCGAGAAAAAGATGTGTAATAGCCCCCCGCCTTAAGGGCCTGTTTGATTTTCAGAGAAATGGGAAATGCAAAGCAAAACGGTGATTATTACGATTTCCAGCGTTTGAAAATTCATAGGAGTTTGCGCCAGTAAAATTGGTTTAACGGATATAATTTTAATTTATTTACTGCAAGGTAATGCGTATGATATATCCATTCCGTCAGTCTGTTTTATTACAATATTTTGGAGCATGAGACAAAAAATGAAGCAGATCTAACACTCAAATGGCCCACGCCAAAAGAAACAGTGGCCCTACAAAGTTTTTAACGGTAAGTATTCGATTCTCTTTTTTGTATGACGTGGTCCACTTGAGTATTGGATATGCCTCAATTTTTTACACATACGATGAATTCAAATGTAATAATGGATGAACGGTGTGGATAAGCGAAATACATCACAGTGGGACCCACAGATATTTTATAATATTCTTGATTTTTGTGTCAAAAAGTAAGCAGTCATTTCGGGATGCTGTGAATTCACGGCGAAATAATCATCACTTTTTTACGCGCGATTCACCGTATCACCGAAAATCAAACAGGCCCAAAGGAAATGAACCAAACATGGAGTCGCAGTTTCGAGATGCATTTACTTGTAATGAGACAGTTGGACTTTTCTTTCATTGATCTAGACTGCTCACTGGGTCCAATGCACACTTCATAGGCATCTATGCAACCATCAAATCAATCCGACAAGTATTAACCGTTTGATCAATAGTCTTTAATATGAATGGTCAATATCGTTTACATAAAAATAGGTCTATTCAACAGTCGGATCAGTATAATTGTTAGAGACCATCATGGATTACTTATAATTTTGAAGAATCGCTTTTTCTGGGCAATCATAGTCATTCCATCCATTGCATCAGAAAAGAATGGCTAAAGAAAATAAGGCCAAATAAGAAATCTATTAGATCATCTGATTAGTGCGATTTTCGCACTGTATGCTTAGACAATTCATCTGGACTTGATAGACGGTTCGGATCACTCACCGACTGAGCTTCCTAACTGAACTAATGTAGCTTGGAGCACCATGTGAAATTCGTGCGCATATGTTATAAAATAATAGTTGTGCGTTGGAGACATGAAATTTCCAACGACTTGACAAAAGGTAAGGGCATTTTACAAGTCAGCAGGGTCGTAGCAAACGCAATGAATGTATACTCAAGGAACCGGATAAGGTGTTACGTGGATGTTACCCTTATCGTGGGGCTCACTTTGATGAATATTTTGTATATCCACGTTGTCCATTTGTTTTGCAGATGACGTGGTCAAAATTTTAAGTAGATCTAAATCTCAAATGGACCACACCTTAGGAAACAGTGGTCATGGAACACTTGATATTAAAAAGTTCCCATGGCCCACCCTAAGAAGATCTGTAATGTATATTTGCTATCCAACCTGTTGATCTAAGATAATACAGACCTGGATGAAGGGGAAATACAATTATCAGCCTGATACAAAACTTTTGTGGCTTATATTAGCTTTTAGTAGTCATTAAGTACTTTTTGCAGTGACGTGGTCCACCATAGATTTAGATCTGATTAATCTTTAAAATAACGTTATTAGATGAGATGAAGAAACAGATGGACCGCGTGGATATACAAAAGATTCATCAAGGTGGGCCCACGTGGTAAGGTTGGAAACGGATTGGCTACTCCCCTGCCACCAGCTCCGTGGCTAGTGGTCGGTGCTCTGTGGGCCCATCATGATGTATGTGTCTCATCCATTCCGTTCATCCATTTTTACATATCATTATAGGGGTTGATCAAAACAATGACAGGGATATATATCACAGGTGGACCACACCACATGAAAACAATAGTGATAGGATATCCACCATTAAAATCCTACTAAGGCCCACTGTGCTGTTTATTTGACATCCAATCTGTTGATTATGTCATACAGTCCCAGATGAAAGTAAAAAACAAAGAACAACTTGATCCAAAACTTTTATGGCCCCCAAAAAGTTTTTAATGGTCCACGCTCATTAAACACTGTTTCATGTAATGTGGTCCAATTGAGATTGGAATATACCTCTTTTTGGTCTTTTACAATAAAATCATCTGGAAAATTAGATGAACGGCATGGATGAAACACATACATCATTGTGAAGCCTACGAAACCACAGCCATTGGCTAATGGCAGGGGAGTAGCCAATCCGTTTACAGTAAGGTTAATATCAATTAAGTGTTACCCAATCACCTTTAATCGGTACTTCTATTCGCTTTCCAGTTGGACCGCACCTGCTGAATCAAATTGGACGCGGATTTCCTGCGAAAGCCTTTCCCATTAAGTTCTTTAGCTGGGATGTTTGATGGGATCCACCGTGATGTTTTGGACAAATCTACCTCGTTCATCCGTTTTTAGAGCTAATTCTAGCATATAGGAACAAAAATCATGTGTATCCAAAATTAAAATGAGTCGCACGAGAGAAAACAGTTGGGATTCAGTGACCACTATTTGATACATTCGCATGTCCGCAAAGTTACATATCAGGATAAGTTTTTGTGTTTTCAATTCATCTCAGTGAAAATGACCTTATAAACGGTTTGGATGACATAAAAGCATCAGGGTAGATCCAGGAAAGTTTCAACGGTAGGAAGCTATTTCATCGGTTTTAACTTTCGTATGACCGCCTTGAGTCTTTGATCCACCTGATTTTTGGTGTCATATCCTGAAATGATCCGTGAAAACGGGTTGACGGTGTGGATTTATCACAAATATTATGGTCGCCCCTCCTAGCATCCCAGCGAAGGAAGTTGATGCAGGAGAGCCGCGTCCGATCAAATTCTACCCATTTTCGGAAAGAATATCTGAGAAATATTTAACACTTTCACGTGTGTTACAGGATGTTGGTCCCAAAATTAAGTAGATCCAAATCTCAGGTCGCCACGTCATTCGCGTCCGTCTTTTCATCTCTTAGAGACGCCGAGGGGGGCGGATAGCCTCACAGAGATATCTCTGTGCCTAGGGCTGTGTGGGGTCCACAGATATAGACCTGACAAATCCACTCCATCCATCTGTTTTGAAAGACACGATGGGGCAGGTTTCTGAAAAATTCATGGAGATCTAACACTCAGGTAGACCACACCTTAAGGAAATAGTGGTCATTGAACACTTGATATTAAAAAGTTCTCATGCATGGCCCACCGTAAGAAGATCTGTAATGTATATTTGCTATCCAACCTGTTGATCTAAGATAATACAGACCTGGATGATGGGAAAACAATTATCAGCCTGATCCAAAACTTTTGTGGCCTCTATAAGATTTTAGTAGTCATTAAGTACTTTTTGCAGTGACGTGGTCCACCATAGATTTAGATTTGATTAATCTTTAGAATAACGGAGATGAGGAAACAGATGGACGGCGTGGATGGAACACATACATCATTGCAAGGTAGGCCCACGTGGTAAGGTTGGAAACCTGCCACCAGCCCCGTGGCTGATGGTCGGTGCTCTGTGGGCCCCACCATGATGTATGTGTTTCATCCATTTTTACAGATCATTTTAGGGCTTGATCCCAACAATGAGAGGGATATAAATCTCAGGTGGACCACACCACATGAAAACAATAGTGGTGGGATATCCACCATTAAAATCCTACTAAGGCCCACTGTACTGTTTATTTGACATCTAATCTGTTGATTAGGTCATACAATCCCAGATGAAGGGAAAAAAAAATAAAGAACAGCTTCATCCAAAACTTTTATTGGCCCAGAAGGTTTTTAATGGTCTACGCTCATTAAACACTCTTTCATGTAATGTGGTCCACTTGAGATTGGAATATACCTTATTTTTGGTCTCATGCCATAAAATGATCTGAAAATTTAGATGAACGGCATGGATGGAACACATACATCATTGTGGAGCCCACAGATCACCGTCCACAGCCATTGGCTAGTGGTAGGGGAGTAGCCAATCCGTTTCTATTCATGTGGGGCCCACAGATCATCAACCACATATATCTACCATTAATATCTACTAAGTGTTACCCAATCACCTTTAATCCGTACTTTTATTCGCTTTTCCAGTTGTACCCCACCTGCTTAATCAAATTTGACGCGGATTTACTGCAAAAGCCTTTCCCATGAAGTTCTTGCGCTGGAATGTTTGATGGGATCCATCGTGAAGTTTGTGACAAATCTACACCGTTCATCAGTTTTTAGAGCTCATTGTAACACATAGGAACAAAAATCATGTGTATCCAAAACTAAAATGAGTCGCACGAGAGGAAACAGTTGGGATTCAGTGACCACCGTTTGAAGTATTCGTATGTCCACAAAGTTACATATCAAGCTAAGTTTTGGTGTTTTCAATTCGTCCCAGTGAGAACGACCTTATAAACGGTTTGTATGACATAAAAACACCAGGGTAGATCCGAGAAGGTTTCAACGGTATGAAGCTATTTCATCGGTTTTAACTTTCGTATGACTGCCTTGAGTCTTTGATCCACCTGATTTTTGGTGCCATATCATGAAATGATCCGTGAAAACGGGTGGACGGTGTGGATTTATCACAAACATCATGGTCACCCCTCCTAGCATCCCAGTGAAGGAAGAAGGAGAGCTGCGTGACTGCGTCCAATCAAATTCTACTTATTTTTAGAAAAGAATATCCAAGAAATATTTAACACTTACACATGTGTTACAAGATGTTGGTCCCAAAATTAAGTAATCCAAATCTCAGGTCGCCACATCATCCGCGTCCGTCATTTCATCTCTTCAGAGACGCGAAGGGGAGCGAATAGCCTCACAGAGATATTTCTGTGCCCGGGGCTGTGTGGGGTCCACAGATATAGACCTGACAAATCCATTCCATCCATCTGTTTTGAAAGACACGATGGGGCAGGTTTTTGAAAAATTCATGGAGATCTAACACTCAGGTAGACCACACCAATAAAACGGAGGGAACAATAACATCCACCGTTGAAACCTTTTTAGATCTGACCATGATGCTTATATGCCACCCAAAATGTTCATTGAATTATTACGACTCAGATGAGTGCAGGAACAAATATCATTCTGATACAAAACTTCTGTAATTGTCCGGCGTTCAATCCCCACGAGTTTGGATCCTTGCTCTTGCTCGGGTGGTAGACTCTCGGAGTTTCAACACCTGGTCAAGGGTTCAAGTATCCATAGGTGATGAAAGCCAACTACGGCGTGAGTGTGTGGTGGTGTGTGTGCATGTATAAAAAAAAATAAAATAAAATCCCCACGAGTTTCATGTGCTATGGTTAGAGCTGGGCATCGGATCGAGTCGGACCGGATTCGGTCCAACCCGATTAGATCCGAAATCCACATGGATGGATCCGAACATGATCCGATCCGGCACCGAGTCCATGCTGTTGGAATTGAACCGATCATATGCACATTTGGTCTGACCCGAACCGCCGAACCGAGTAGATCCTGATCAGATTTTTAACAGTGAAAATCATTATCCTCGTTGCTATCTTCGATGTGGTCCATTTGAACTTTAGATATGATTCATTTTTTTACCAAATGCTTTAAAATGATCGTGAGAAATAGATAAACGGTATGGATATAATAAATAAAACATGGTGGGGGCCATCTTGAACTCATTTGAGTCGTTCATAAAACTCAGAGCTCGATGGTCGAGGCATTAAAAGTTGCAGCTATAAAACAGCTGTGAACGGTGTCAGCGTTAACTCCATCCATTTGGTGAGCATGTTCTATGGTGGGTCTGATGATATTGCATGTGTTATATCATGGTGCATGTATTATATCAAAACCGTTCCTCAATTTGGTGAGCATGTTCTAAGGCTTGAGACTAAAAATAAGATCGATCTAACTATTAAGTGGGCCACACTGAAAAAAGCAATGAAGAATAAACGTCTATCATTGAAACCCTTTTTGAAGTCACGGTTTGAGGAAAGTTTTGGATAATTTCAAATTGATTTTTCCTCCTAAGTAAGTTCCTTGTGACCTTATGGACAGATTGGATATGGAAAATAAATGTTATGGTGGGGCCTTACAAATTGTTTAGAGGTGAGAACCATTCTCAGTTGCTATTTTTGGTGTGGTCCATGTGATCTTTGGATATGATCCATTTTTTTGGATAATGTTGTAAATTAATCCGTAAATATGTATGAACGGGGTAGATATAATAAATACATCACCATGGGCCATATAACTTTGATCTCCTTTGAACCGTTCGTACAACTCGCAACTCGAGGAGCACCGTCTTGGCACGACACGTACCTACGCTAGCACAAGCCAACTACATAGCTGCTGTGTATGGTACACTGACAAATCCTTTTGCTAATGTACACGGCAAACTCTGTTGGGCCCCACCTTGAATGCATGTGATTTATCCACGCCATCCATTCGTTTTTGCATATCATTTTAGTGGTTGAATTCAAAATTAATGTGAATGTATCGGTTTTCGGGTCAGGTCGGGTCGGATTAGGGCTAATCCGAACTCGAGCCGAAAAGTTTTGGATCTAGATGAGGCTACCTGATCAGCACCGATCCAGACCGTCGGTTCGGTTCTGATCGATTCTGATCGGGTCGGATCCACCGGATCGAGTCTATTTTGCCCAGCTCTAGCTATGGTATACATCAGTTTTGGAAGCAGATTAGCTAGTGTACACACACTAGCCATATAGCTGATGTGGGTACCTGTTGTGCGAAGACGAGCGCTACGGTACTCCAGCTGTTTAAAGAAGATCAAAGTTACTTGCTCTCAAAATAATGTATTTATTATATCCACACCGTTCACTCATTTGTAAAGATCATTTAGAGCATGAGCCAAAAAATGGATCATATTCAAAGTTCAATTAGACCACACCATAAATAGCAATGGGGATAATAATTTTCACCATTTAAACATTCATAGGGCCACCATAATATTTATTTTCCATGCAATCTGTTTATAAGATCACAAAGACAGGAATGAAGAGGAAAAAAATATCATATTGATCCCAAACTTCTTTGATCCCCAAAAGGGTTTCAATGGTATGCGTTCAATCCCACATTGCTTTTTGCAGTGTTACATTTGGTCTTTATATCTATCTTAATTTTCAGCTCAAGCATTAAGAAGATATTGCCAAATGGATGGACGGTTTGGATATAACACATAACTCATGATGGACCCACAGAACTTGCTGACGTACGGTAACACACCAGCTAAATCGCTGGTGTGTGGTACACCAACCAAATCGCTTCCGTACAACCGTGGACGATTGATTTCGGACGCGGATTGCGTCTACCGGTCTCTGGATCTGAATGGGCAGTTATGTGGGCGGGCCCACAGTGATGTATTTATACATCCAAACCGTCTGTCACCTTTCTCATATCATTTTAAGGTATTAACAATAAAATGAGTCAAATCCAACGCTCAAGTGGACCACACACATAATAAGCTTGGCTGCATTAAATGTACTTAGCATTAAATGCAAGAGCCATCTTTCGTGTGGTCCATCTGAGCACTGGATCTACCTTATTTTTGTGCTCACGCCTCAAAATGGTCATTTGAGAAAAGGAATAGACTACTTGTACGTACAGATACATCGCGGTGGGACCGCCCACAGAAGTGCCCGTTCCGTGCTAGAGACGGCCGGGTAGGACGCAATCCGCATCATTAGATTTCCTGCAAGGATGCAAGATAGGGTCCAGAATGATGGTTAAGAGAAATCCAACCCGTTCATCCATTTTCGAGCTCAATTTTGGACATGCGAATGACAATGAGGATGATCCAAAACTCAAGTGGGCTATACGAGATGAAACTATGGGAAAAGGAATGCCTGCCACAAACCTTCTTAAGCTCCAACTTGATGTTTATATGCCATCTAAACCATTTATAAGGTCATTTTCACTGAGATAATGTGAAAACATTAAAAGCTTAAAGACTGATACAAAAAACTTTTGTAGTCATATAAATGTTTCAATGGTAGTCACTAAATACCCACCATTTATAAGGTCTCTTTTTCTATTTATATTTGTAATGAGATATGAATTATTAGCTGAGTGGTTTTTATTGACAGTAGTGTCATGTTTGGATTGAATGAGACATTGGTTGTTACTTGCTCTGTCTCAACTTTCAATGACTGGCTTCCTTGGAATGGTGAACTCGTAAGAAATGATAACTTTCCACCAGCTTCCTACCTTGGTGTGCCACGTGCCAAAAATCACAACTTTTTTTTTTTTTTGTTTTTTTTGGGGAGCACATCACTTGAAACTTTGTATCGGTTGAGAGGAGAGATGTCAGGGCAGATTTGTATCTATTGGTTTTCTTTCCCTAAAGATTTGGTTGTCATCGGTTGAGAGGAGAGATGTCAGGGCAGATTTGTATCTATTGGTTTTCTTTCCCTAAAGATTTGGTTGTCATTTCATGAGGGTGTGCCTCTACCGTTCCTTCCCTGCTCGTCTTTTTGTTTCCTTCTTTGATCTTCAGCCTATTTTGAGGCTTACCTGTTGGTTCAGTACTTTAGTGTGTATGTGTGTGCGTGTTTTTATGTCGTGGTGCTTATTGGAATGCTTTTTCGGGTGGTTGCAGTTGCTCTCATGGGTAGTCTTGATGCTGGACAATTAATTATTTTCACTAAAAACTCGAACTATTAGATCATGGCGAATCAATCCCTTTATCACTTATCTCAGACCCGACCTCGGCCAAACCCTCTTTTGGGCTCCACTTCACATAGGTGGGGCTCGCTTCACACAGGCTGCCTACCCCAAGTGTGTCGTTGCATTCCACAAGTACTTGACCCCGATGTGAAATTTTTCCTGCGTTAATCACCACTCTGAAGTAGGACAATTAACTACTTGATCTAAAAGCTCGAACTATAGAGCATGGCGAATCAATCTCTTTTATCTCATATCCCAAGCCATACATCTCATGGGTCAGTGCATCGTTCGAACCCCCTTATGGGCCTCATTTCACATGGGTTTCACTTTACATGAGCCACCCGCCTCACACAGGCCGTCCACCCCGAGTGTGCCCCTGCATTCCACAGGCCACCCCACCGGAGCTAGGTATGAAAATGCCGTTGCATTATATGTGGTTTTCTGTTTTGGGGTTTTGGAGTTGCTTTGGATTAAGACCTGAAAACAGAGACTTATCATTCTTTTCTATATCCTAACCATTGCTTGGCGATTGATCCTTGTTCTATTTCAGCATTCTGTTTCTGAGTTTTTTGAAGTTGGTTAGATCAAGGTCTGGAAACGAAAATAGACAGCTTAGTACTGATTTTTGGCTGTTATTTTTTGTGTTTTGAAGTTCATAAGATCTAAGAGCAGAGGATTGAAGCAAGAAGAAGAAGAAAAAGAAGAAGAAGAGATGATGGCTTTCTCAAAGATTTTGGTTTTCTTAAAGACCATGCTTCTTCTATTCATTTTCAACGATTTCAGCACCGCTGCGATTTATAACAAAAACATGGCGGGATACCGTGAATCTGTTAAAAGATGCCCCAGGAGCTGCTGTTGATGAATAAAAATGTTGAATTGAAATGGTCAAAGTCTGTTAGGCTTGATCTATTTTTTTGCTATTTTTATGGAATTTTCTGTTATGTAACTACAGCAGATTTTGCTGCATCATTTATGTTTTTTCTGTTTTGATAAGTTGTATAAATAAGTGCTTGATGATCAATAAAATATCAAGAAAAATTAAGTCTCAAAAATTCAGTTTGTTTATGACAGCTTTTGCCCTTTATTTCTGTCAAAAACCTACAAATTGGTATCAGAGCGAGAGGTTCTTGTGAGACCTGTGACCTTAAACACTCACCATCTCTCCTATCCACAACACAAAAGCCTACTACCAACAAAGAATGAGTTCAGGAGCTTTATCAAATGCAATAGCACCTCCAGTGTTTGATGGAATGAATTATCAAGTGTGGGCTGTCCGAATGGAAGCCTACCTCGATGCAAATGATCAGTGGGAAGCCGTTAAAAATACGTACGAAGTTCCTCTCTTGCCCGACAATCCAACTGTGGCTCAAATCAAAAATCACAAGGAGATGAGATAAAGGAAATCAAAGGCAAAAGCTAGCTTATTTGCAATTGCCACGTTGTTTCATCTTCAATCTTCATCAAGAATCATGACCACGAAGACTGACAAATGGAATTTGGGACTTCTGAAGAAAGAGTATGAAGGAAATGAACGAGTCAAAGGCATGCGAGTTCGAATCGATCGAGAGAATTTGAGATGCAAAGAATGAAGGAATCGAAACAATCAAGGATTATTCGACAGACTACTTGACATTGTTAACAAAGTAAGGCTTCTTGGTACTGATTTTTCTGATTCTAGAATAGTTCAAAAAATTCTTGTAACAGTTCTGAAAAGTTTGAGGCTACAATATCATCAATAGAAAACTCAAAAGATGTGTCA